>JAJTTW010000001.1:7326791-7364240 GCA_036971245.1 Arthrobotrys sphaeroides | reverse complement strand
TTATTATTTTTAAAAATATTTATTATATAAAAAATTAATATATTATATTAAAAAATAAAAAAATCTTTTTTAATATTATTTAAAAAAAATAAATAAATAATATTTTAAGTATTAAATAAATATATTAATTTAAAATTTTTTTATAATTATCTTAATTATTTAATAATTTTAAAATTAAATTATTATTTTTTAATAATTATAAATTATATGTTTTTATTAAATTATTATATATATTATTATATAATATATATTTTTTATAATTTTTTAATATTAGATTATTTAAATTATTATAATAATATTATATATTTAATATTATTAAAATTTTATTTAATATAAATTATTAAATATTTTTATTAAAAACTTAATTTTATTAAATATTTATAAAAATATATAATAAAATATTTATTAAAAAATATATAATATTTATATAATATTAATTTAAATATTTTTTATTTAACTTCAACTTTATTATTAAATAATATAAAAAGTTGTTTTTTTTACCAATCAAAATATTTATTATAAATATTATAAAAATATTTTAAATATTAATAAATATTATTAATATCAAAAAATAAATTATGATTTATAATATTTTATTAATATAAAACTATTTAATAAATATATTTATTAAATTAATAAAACTAAATATTATATATTATAATTTATTAAAAATATAATTTAAAATATTATAAGTAGTTAATAAAAAGATTAAACAACATAATAATTAGTATTGTTTAATATTAAAATAAAATAATAATTATTTAGTTATTAATAAAAATATATAACAAATAAAAACAAATTTAAAAACAAAATAATAAATAAATTTAACAAAATTATATTAGTTTAAATATTATAAATGTTTTTTTAAGTAATTTATATGATCTATATTTACTATAATTATTATTAATAATGCTAATATATTTAATAAATAATTAATAAAGATCAGTAATCATATGATTTTTAATAAAATATTAATATTATTATAAATAATAATAAGATGTTTGAAGCATTATTTAAAAATTATTTAGATATAAATTAAATTAATATTTTTTAAATAGCCAAAACCTAGTATGGTGCTGAGTTATGTCAGAAATAGTTGGAAAAGGTTGGGTTAGAAGTTGTTGTTTATGAGTTGTAAATGTTTATAATCTGCAATACACGAGTATATAAAATAAAATTTTAATGGAAATTTATAATAAAAAATTTATATTTATAATAAATTATTTTTATATTGTGATTTAAAAATTTTTTAATTTAAAAAAAGAAATTTATTTAAAATTAAGATTATTAGAAATTTAAAAATTAAAAAGATTAAAATAAAATTGAATAGTTTTTATAAAAAAAATTTTAATATATATTAAAAAATTAGAATTTTTAGAAATTAAGTGAAAAAATAATTATAAAAAATTTATATTATTTAAAATTAATAAAAAATATTAATATAATAAAGAATTTATTATAATTTAAAATTTTTAAATAAAATATTAATAAAATATTGATATTAAAAAAAAAAATTATATAATAAAATAATCTTAATAAAAAAAATTTTAAATAAAAATTTAAATAACTAAAAAAATTTTTAAAATAATTATAAAAAAAATTTAAATAATATTATAATTAAAAAAAAAATTATATAATATAATATAATTTATAAATTTAAAATAAAAAAATATTTAGATTTAGATTTTAGAATTTGTGGAATAAAATTAATAGTATTATTTTAGTTTAAAAATTTTATATGATAAAATTTTTATTTTTTTAATAATTTTTATAAAAAATATTTTATTATATATATTTATTTATTATGCAAAAATATGTATTATCTAATTTAATATTTTGTATTTTTAAATGTTTAATTCAAATTTATTTTTTATCCAGTTTAATATTTTATATTTGATTGTTTAGTTTATAAATTTATTTTTTGTTTAATTTAATATTTTATATTTGATTGTTTAGTTTATAGATTTATTTTTTGTTTAATTTATTTTATTATTTTTTTTATTAATTGTTTATTTAATTGTTATATTTACTATTATATATTTAGAAAATTAAATAATAATTTAAGTATCAATCTATATATATATTAATATTTCATCTTTTATAACATTTATATATTACTTTAATATCTTAGCTAGTCTATATATGATTTCTTACAAAAATATTTTTTTTAAACAATTTCTAATTATTAAATTTAAAAATTTTTAAAAATATGTTTATAACAAAAAAATATTCATCGTGATTGCTAGTATTATTCATAACATCAATGATTTTATTAAAAATCATTTAAATAGTAAGGTTATGATTAAATCTGGAATTAAAAAGAATACAACTGTTATGTTTAATAGCAATATCTACAACCACTCCAACGCTACCCACAACCTGCTTTCTACCATGAGAATCGGTATCATCCGTGGAAATTGCGAAATTGGAATATGGAAGCAGGCCCAGAGATAGAACAAGGGCATTTTGGTAAGCCCTGCCAATTCCCAACGTCAAATTATGGTCCACATGTTGACATTGTCCCGGCTGCAGATAGGTTTGTTGATATTGATGCTGCAACGTGGGTGCATGATGTTGATGCATGATGTTGATGAAAGGTGGAGGTTTTGTTTTGAGTTGTGTTGTGTTGGAGTTTTGCCTGGTCCCAACCACGATGGCTAGGCTTCGACTCTATTTCCCGTTTTTGAGTCCAGTTTCTATTTCTTGTTCCACTTTTTCACCCTGTTTCCTTGAGTTTCTAAATCCTGTTTCTGAATTACGCTGGAAGAACGAACTGCTATAGTAGGTAAAAAGCGCCAATTGAGCGATCGTTCTATTAGTTCTAAGCCAGTATCACGTCTCACAAACCCCTGTAGCAACCCTATGCAGCAGTTGTAAAGAAATGCTCGAAGTGGCTCATCAGAACAGACTGAATCCCCTTAGGAAGTGTATCGAGGTGGAGAGGGGAGCTGGAACACAAGTTAGCAATCGCGCCCCCGAAGTTGCGCCTTAGGTAGGTACCTGTGATACTCTCCCGGATGTGGGGTCTCTGATATCCGCTACTTACTTTTATCCGTATGCTCTTACAATTCAAAACTCTATTCGCTATGCACGGACCTTTTGAATTCGGATATTCAGCAAATGTACCATGATTGATTTGGTGCGTGGAGGCCGCGAAGTTGCGCTGTAATTAAAACACCTCGTTCCGTTTTGGGGGGTCTTCTCGCTTACTGGTTTGGTACTAGTGCAAATATTCATTCTTATTGCAGCCTAGCGCATTACCTGGCTACTTTCTGTTGGAACTCATTCTCTGAACGTATCACGTGTTTGATTGATTATGTAACTAGTCTACCCTTGGCAGTCATCTGGCCTATTTCATCTTCTGCAGGCTTCGGTGACCCTTGAGGTTGAGATTCAATAAGAGAACTCTCGTTTTCTAACATTTTCGAGGCAATCTTTGTTGCTTCGTAATACCACTCCATCAACATATATGGCTTGCGTGTCCGGACCACTGCTGCCTTGTTTAGTATCGGGTATCGTTTTCAAAAGTTGGCTTTCATTAGATGTGCTGTGCACGCCCACTCAAGTGATGGCGAATCAGCTGTCTTTCATAATGCATAGTAAGACCGAATCACATTAGTTGCAGATATCTAACAGTCATCGTTGGAGGACCATATTCTCACTCTACCAAAGGGCCATGTAAAAAGTAATAGCGAGTAGAATTGCTCGCATCCTATTTGTATAAACTATTATGATCCTTCATTCTTAAAGCATCACTTATGCTTCTTAGTATAAAAGATTCAATTTCTGCGAAGGATATTTTCTCCCTTTGCCTACTGGTTGGGGATGGGGGGATGGGGAAAGTGAACCTAAGGCGATGAGAAGGCTCGCGGCTGAGAATGAGAGAGAATTTAGCATTGATCAATTGCTAATAAATTGGTTTATACTTCCATGCTTTGTCTCCTTGGAGTTGTGGTACAAAAGATTATGGAATAATCATGATTGTAAAGGTTTTGTTGAACTTGCCTAATTGCCTAGCTGCAATTTCTTAATTGAGAGGAGCTTGCTGTAGTACTAAAGCAACACCCCTGGAAAAAATTACAGCTTTCAATAATAGGATTCGCTACTTTTCTCCACATGGTTGAACAGCTTAATGCGCCTATGCAAGGCGACGATGAAGTTGCAAAGGCGATCTGAACCACCTACAAAACCGGCACGATCCTCATCTGGGTAGTATTCACAATGCAAACATTGGTAGAAATTGAATTCCAGCTGGAAGATGGAGTGGCGCAGCCAAGATGTATCGGACAGTCAGTATAATAGGAAAAGCTGGCACCGGCACGAAGTTTGCAAAAAAAGATCGATATCGGATACTAGCACATAGGCCTTACGGGTTCGCCAATGGTTAAATATTGCTTCGCGAATTTGAAGGATTATGAGATATTGGGTAATACATATCTTGGAAAACGCCGAAGCATAGTAGTCCTCCAGGAAATAGTAAAAGATGAGAGTAAGGATCTCAATGCAAAGAAATGGGGGCCATGATATTGGTTGAATCGTTGGTAGAGGTAAGCTTGGATGGTTTTGCTCTGAATCAGGTTGATGCAGACGGAGCAGGCCCGTTCAGATGCAAGATCAGCTCGATAGGGCAGCCAAACAATTGGAATGCCGGATGGATCGTTCCACTTGTTAAAGACCAAGTCCCTGGCACCGACAAGTCAGTCCGCGCTTCCGGAACAAGGAAACTTTTCCTACTCACCATCACGATTCCTGCGAACCTTGTCTGCCGTGGTACCTATCAAGGCAAGAAGAACATTTGCATGATGCGCTGTGAAAATTACGCTACAAATGGACCCTTTGGAGGGTGCCTCCCCTTCGAGCTTGTTCCCAAGCCCAAAGCGGAATGAATCAAGGCATCACCGGATAACAGTGATAATGAATCAAGGCATCACCGGATAACAGTGATAATGCCGGTATTCACCCCCTAATCCCGCAGCGCGATCAAGGACAGACGTCGCGTCGGACAGGATATCGGTCAGATATCCGTGTGCAGTTGCTCCCCGGATCCCCGGTGGGTGGTCGGTTTTTCGCCCGTAAATCGCCCTGTCCGCCCTGTCCGCCCTGTTCGGATACCGCCTGAGGCGTTTTCACCCTGTCCCCTATACCTGTCCAAGCTGTCTTTGTTTTTCTTAGGCGGCTCAGGCGGCGTGGACTGAACCCGTAGACGGTGTTTTGGGGATGATCAATGAAGAGCAACCGACCGTGGGAGCAGGCTAGAACAAAATCCGACCGCCAAAGGATGTATTAACAGTACATAGATGACAACCGATGCATATCAGATAGATAGATGCATGAATTATAGGTCTTTGTGTAATAAGAAGCTGCTGCTCGGTACCGTTTGGTCGAAGCATCGGCGGTTCACTTGTAAGGGATGAACATTACTGGCTGAACTTCGAGTTGTCTGCAAGAAAGATACGGCTAATTTAGGACAGACTGCGGTGGACAGAGTATGGACGGCATGGACAGACCTGGACAGATATAGGTAGAAGTACGGACAGCGTGGACAGACAGAGGCGGAATCGCGTGGACAGAGTGGACAGGCATAGGTGGACAGACTTGGACAGACATATGCAGCTCGAAAATACGGTCGAATTCCTATTTGTACTCTGGTAGACAGTGTAACGGAATGATAGAGACTCAAGCTGGTTTATGGCCGGTTTCCCAGGCGACATCAGCATCGGAGATTTCGTGTCATCTTGAAAACTTCTTAAGAATTTGAGCTTTCAGCTTGCAGTTGAGACTCTTCCCCAGCATCGCATCGATTGCAGTCCAACGAGAATGTCATAGCAAGGATATCGTGGTTGGAAGGTTATTTAGAGGCTGTTGGTATTAGATATAAACTTGAGTGGCACTAGCACCCCGATTGGTGGCATTTAGGGCTAGATACCATTGAAACCGTTGATAGTGAGAGAGTATAGAAATTCGTGGATTCGAGATAGTGTGATTGAAATATCGCAGCTATAACGCACGATGTTGACGTTTAATTAAGGGTGTGACTTTTCCAATTGGGTAGTATCCTCTTTTGGCAACATCGAAGCCGAAAATCCATGGCTATATGCGTTGCTTTTTGTTGCAGATTCCGAGCCATGGCAGTCTGGAGCCATTAGATCTTTAATGTGAGGTAGGTCTAGAAATTTTCTGCAAAACATGCTACTAAGCGATATAGTTAGTTTCTTAAGGACAGCTATTCTGACTGGTTGGCTCCCATGCTATTACGGGAACAGCTTAGCAGAGGCACTGATAATGTTGCATAGTTCAATTGACGGTATTTGCAAAAAAATACCGTAACACCACAGCCACCTTCTCCGGCCTTCGAAGTGAACTTAATAACTGGCTCTATGTATATGCGATGTGGTAAAATATTTATCCATGAGGTGCATAATCAGCGGCTGCCGTGATTCCTTCGAAGCTTCATTACGAATTCTATCTTGGGTATAACTTGTTTGTATGGAATTGATTTGAAACGAGTGTCCTGTTCTAACAATGCATACATAATAAGGCCCATTATACTTGTTTCTGATATAGTTCATGGAGTGCCGAATTGATGTATCTGCATCTTGAGATAAGTGCAGGTAGTAACGCAATCGGATATGCGTTTACAATAGACATTCGGTGAGAGGACGGGAGAGAAGACCTCCGTCATTACCGTAATTCATAGCGATAATAGCGCCGGGAGCAGTTTGTGGAGGAATACTCTGATCAACAACATAAACTCGCATATTCGGATAGATACTTCCAATCTTATCCGTAAATACATAACACTTGCCGCACAGGCCGGATCCAAACGGGGAGGCACCGACCCAAACATTGGGCTTCAGTTTGGTGTAGACTTGCTTGATATTGGTGACTTTAAGGGTTGTAGCGAGGCTTGGGCAGATGGTTGTGCTGAGAAGCTTTGTTGAGCTTTTGGCCCATATGGCATTACTGGTCCAAGCTATGCCTCTTTCGACTAACGGATGAAACTCTTCTGCCGGAGCAGCAAGAGTCATAGATGGGGCTAAGAGGAGGGCAATGACGTAGAAGAATTTCATCTCGCTTAAATCGTCTTGATATTAAGTAATAATAGAGTATGATTGGGTAGTGAATGCGAAAGTATTTTTTGCTTGATGGTGGTGATAATAGTCAAATGCTCACTTGGATGGGCAATCGTGGACCTTATATACCCGAGGTCGCGAATTTTCACACCGCAATACTTGGTCGTTGTGTAGCGTTAGGGATGTAAAATTCTTTTTCTATTCTCCGCAGAGCTCCGAGACTTGAAGCTAACGGAGTCGCCAAGTCTATAATCACCTGCAAGGTCGCGCTCGGCTGAGAACTTTCCAGGCCCAACAGCGCAGCAGCACCTCTGTGGTAGAATCAGCCACTCCCAACCGGTGTATTCTCAAAGACCCATTGGATCGAAACTCAGCTCAGATAATCCAAGTCCTCGGGCGCGCAAAGGTGACGTGTAGGATCAGGGACAGAAGCCGAAGCGAAGCCTGATGAAATGGGGTTTGCTTGTTCAAGGAACCGGCCAGACAAAAAAACCCGTTTTTTCTATGGAACTCTTGGCAACCAATCAGAAAACGAAACAAAGTGTTGGTATGCAGATCTGTAACCCATCCTGGCATTTTCCTCGAATGGAACCTGCAAATGTCACCTGAAGTTGAGAGTGAACAATACAACTGCGCTCATCCAGTAACTACTTAAGCTGCTACTGGGACCAATGAAAGCGATTGTCCGTATATATGTATATATATATCGTTTGCGAAACGAATTCGGGGGCCGAGTTTTGCTATTTTTGGTGCATAGAAGCTGTTATTTGATTTACAATTTACAGTTACAAGACCAATTTACAGTGATGGTATCCCTGATAGATGCGTGGGAAGTATTTGAAGGTGTTTAATGTTTGTAATAATATTGTCCTAAGTAAGCTCATAACTGAGCTCCTACGTTAAGCTTATAAGAATGAGAGTTAGTAAGATGGTCTTTTCTTATTCTTGTAAAGTATGCTACAGGGTGGTTATATCTACAGAGTATTTCATGGTGCCACGTACACCTGACAAGGGTATGACCTGAAATCGGGTCCACCCCGATCGCGATCTTAAGATCTTGGCTATTTGTTTTGAAGCCGATTTGCCCTATCACGATTTTGACATAAACTCGCCCGCTCGGTTCCCATACAAAACCCTTGCAAGCCACTGTCCAAATTTGGCTGGATATACGTATGTGACGCTCATGGAAAATACTGGAGGAAAAGGTATACCAAGGAATAGAGTATAATAGGTCAGCGAAGTACCCGCAAGTGACTCAAGCAGAACTCCACTATATCGAAAACCTGCTACACACTTCTAACCGAAATTTACTGTCTGGTTAGTATCCGTAACTACATTTCAGTAGAAAGCTAAAGTAACATATGCTGATCCTTTGAATTGGAGGACAACCGAATCACAAAATGCACCCCGCAACCGTTCTGCAAGGCCTGTTACTTATCAGCAGCCCTCTGGCTGTCCTTGCGGTGAATTGTGCTGGCAAACCCGGTCAGCCAGGTGGGCAATGCGTGAAGTACTGGTCGGGTGCAATTGGCTGTACCAGAACGTTGAAGAGCTATAAGCCTGATTGTAGCGGTTCCTGCTTCGCGGCTAGTTTTACTGGCATTAAAGCCAGCGGTAACGGATCTTTCGGAACCACCTGCGCTATCTTCTTGGATGCCAACTGCCGGAATCAGATTGCATCGACAGGCAACAATGCCGTCGAACCCTTGCCTCCGTAAGACTGGATAATCCATGAGGTGTTACTTTTTATGTTGAGCGCGTTCGCGTTCTCTATAAGGGAGCCTTAACATATGAGATTCAGAAGGGATGGATACAGCAGCACCGGTGCGCCTTGCTATTGTGGACTGATATCAAGAAGACTTAGTATAGACTAATTTTGATTTTCCAATTAAAAGCGAGAAGAGATCACTATCGATAATCTAGAGTCCGTTATAAAGCAATGGTGAGCGGTATTTTGCACAACATGTTTCATAGAACGATGTCCCAAATGGACATTAGAGAGGCCAAGTATCCCAATCTCCAGTTTGTAGTTTGCATAGATGATACTCTCAACCTAGGTAGTAAATTATTGCTCACTCTTTGTAGATATACGTAGATCTGCTTTTGTTTAGCTATTCCGATTGATATATGTAGTCATTAGGAGCCATTATAGGCTCTAATTTACCATTAGGTTGGCTGTAGTATTGGTCGGGTGCTTGGCTAGTGTTAGTAAGGAAGCTACTGTTATTGATATAGTCAAACTATATATACTGTTATGGCGTTGAAATAGTGTAAACATGGATATTGAAAAGACTGGTGGACAGAATAAAAAAGGAAAGAAATTTTGAAACGATTATTTTGATTATGTTGAGTTTGAGTAATAAGGACCTGAGTATTAGTTATGTAAGAAGAGGAAAGATTGGTATTTGTTGTTTAGTTGGAATTAGATGGTTTGAGAATTGAATTGAATTTGTAACAAAGCTGCAGCAGCATAATCAACTAAAGGCAGAAATAGAGTCGGCCGGTGGTGCCCTCAGAATGACAGTCGGAGACATCCAAGTATTGCTGTGGTTTGAAGAAAAACCACAGGCACAACACAAAGAACCCAGCCCAGAATAAGGTAGTATCCAGAATCAAGCCCTGCAACTCTTGAACAAATATTCATAGTGTTAATTTCCTTGGTGCGGCATAAGGGCCTGTATAGGCCTTATTCCTGTATAGGTTATCAAACTGTACAAACAGCCTAATTACACAAAATCACATACTGTCCAGTTCAGCTGTCTATATCCAAATGTCCAGTTCACAGACTTATCTCCTATCCAGTTCAGTTATCTATGTCCGAATGTCCAGTTCACAAACTTAATTCCTATCCAGTTCAGCTATCTATATCCAAATATCCAGTTCACAGACTTATCTCCTGTCCAGTTCATACATGTTATTTCCTTTATCATTGTCTATTTAATTGCGTGCTTTCACTATTATATATTTAGAAATCAAGCAACAATTTAAGTATCAATCTGTATACACACTAGTACACTAAATCTTGCCTTGTGACATTTGTGTATTACCTTGATACCGCGACTAGTCTCTATACGATTTCTTACATCCTTCACCAGCAACGTGATTGTAAGCAACGCAGAATAATCTGTCGGCATCTTAACCTAGATAATGAGATCTTATGTTTGCTTCTTTAACTTTCTAAGCAATATTTGATATTTTTTTGTTTAGTTTTGTCTGATTTATAACTTTGATAGTTGATATAACATTTAAGAGAATGGGTGGCGGTGTGTTTAATGATTTGGTCTGTATAAATCCTTTGTTTTCCATTGTTTTCTTGAAATCATATTGTATAATTTTTTTTGATGTTTTTGTTGGTTGGTTGATAACTACATTGCTGAGATGAATATTGTTATTTTCGTTAGGGGTATTGCTTCTGACCTCTATTATTAAACTGAATTTTAGCCTTGTAAAAGTTGTGTTACACCTGTCCCAGGTCTTCCTAGCAGGATTTCCTCAAACAGCTGGCTCACTATGCTTGGGCCGTTCTCTCTACTTAGTTGCTCAAGTCTCAAAGGGAAGTGTATAGGTTCGAGTAAATAAGTAGGTTATGTAGAAGTGTAACAGTATATAGAAGTTGTGAGGCTTCTAGATACTCAAGTGTATTGTGTAGATAACTGAGTAAGGATAAGTTGACCGATGAAGTTCCAAGATAGAACTGTCATCGTCCAAGTCTTATATACATGATGAGGTCCCATACATAAGTAATTGTGCACCGGTCAGTTCGTCGTCTTGGCTTCTCACCAGTCGGTCAACCGACGAGCTGGCCGGTGGTGGATTAACTGACTGGTGGTTCGTCGGTCCATGTGTTGTGCCAAGAACCGACCGGATGGTCCAGTCCAAGATACTGGTCGTTCTGTCCAGAATAGGAAATCTCGAGGGGAACAAACCCAGAAGCACAGAAAGGACAGCTGATGATCCTGATAAGCAGGATCCCAAAATTTTATAACTTAAATCTTTCTGTGGGATAGGAGGGTGTCGAAACAAGAACCACGTTTGTCATGCCAAGCTATTTCCGCATTAAGATGGAACATAGCTCAGCCGTGACAAGTTGAGTGTATGTGGGTGGTGATGATACTGGCTTGTGTTATTCCATACTGTTTTTTAGGGAGATATGAAATTACTATGTTACGCTTGCTGATTTTGCTAAACTTGTAGACATTGGTATTGTTATCGGCAACGTCGAGCTGGGAGTGGATCTCATCTAGAACTGTGAGTACGGCCGCTAATTCTATCGGAATAGTGCATATCCAACCTACAGAGTAGTTGTTCCTTTTGATTTCGGTCGCCATGGCCTGGTCCACTCGATTTTTCGAAGGTGGTTCAAGTATGCTGGTGTTGCTTCGCGGTTTCGGGCTAATGCGGGGTACCGTCTTACTAAATAGCAATTCCTTCTAATTAACAAATCTCCACGCCTTTCTCTTTATCTTTAAATAACTACAAAACTTTTTTGTCATAATATTAAATAAACCTAACAAATAAATTTATTTTTTAAAAAATTTTTATATTAAGTGGTTTATTATTAAATAATTTTTAAATTTATAAATAATAAATACAAAAAAGAATCTACAAAAATAAATAAAAGCATAAAATTTAAAAAAAAAGAATATATAAAAGAATTCAAATGTAAACTACAAAATTATCAATAACAAAATATCCAGATTGTTCAAAAAATCCAAATCACAACATTACAAATCATCAAATAAAATATTTAATTGAAAAAATTATTCTAACATATTAAAATAAATAATTACACTATATAAATATAATTATAAAAAAAAAAAAAACTACAAAATTTATTAAGGAAATACTTATTAATCATTAAAACAAAAATATATTATAATATTATTTGTTTATCATAATAAAAATATTATAAAAATTAATAAAACATTAATATAAAATTTAAATATTGTTTTTTTTGAAAACAGAACCTGTATATAAAACTTTAAAAATTAAAGATTATCAAAATAATATATAAAATGGTTTGTGGTTTTATATAATCAAACTATTAAGATATTTTTTTGAATAATTTATCAAATATTCTATTAATTATTTTTTATATAAAATTATAATAATTCTAATAAAAAATCTTAATATTGATATTACACAAATATTAATATAATTAAAAGATTAAATTTTAAAAAAACCTAATAATAATATTAAATATTTTAAAATTTATAAAATATATATATAACTTATAATTTTAAATGAAATAATTAAAAAATATCATTTAATCTTTTAAAAAAAATTGTATTAAAAATATTATTAATAAAAATTATAAAATTAAAAACAAAATAATATAAAAAATTATTGATAAATTATTTTTATAAATAGATTAATTTTATTTAACCAATTAAAATTTTATAATTTTATAATTTTTTTTTGAAAAATTAATTATTAGAGTAATATATTTTAAAATATATATTATGTATAAAGTAAAATGATAAATATAAATAAATTATTTTAAATAAAAATAATAAATAAATTATAATAATTTGATAGATATTTTTTAATATAAAATTTTTATTATTATAATAAGAATAATTTAAAAAAATAATAAAATCATATCAGTTTTAAAATTTATTATAATTTTTTTAATAATAATTATTAATATTAAAATTAAAAAAGATTCTGTTAATAAAATTTTTTTTTTTATAATTAAAAATAAGATAAATATATCACGACCTCCATATATCCAGTACAGAAAATAGGCACATAACAGACATCCTTACTCTTTTTACTTCTTGTTTTATATTTTTATTATTTTATAGAAATATTCTTTCTATAATATTTTAAATTTTTACTTATCTTAAATATCAACTTATTTTTTTATTAATATATTTGTTTAATAATTTATTTAATAATCTAATTATTATAATTCTTAATTATCTATAATATTTAATATAATATATTTATATACAATTTATATAATCATATATAATTAATATAAATCTATACAATCTGTATTTAATTATATAAACTATACATTAGTTTTATATAATATATATTATTTTATATATTTAAATTTTATATATTCAAAGATTTTTTTGGTTGATAATAATTTTAATTTATTTTAAAACTTTATTAATTAATTTAATATTTTTTATAATTTCTAATTTTAAACTTTTATAATTTTAAAAAAGTTATATTTTAAATTTTATTTTTATTCTACAAAATCTTTAATTCTTTAAATTTAAAAAAAATTAATTAAATAAAACTAATTATTTTAAGAAGCCAAAATCTTAATAATTTAAAATAGGTATAATATTTTAATTAATTATTTTTAAAGTTTTAAGGTAAACAATATAATAATATATAAATAATAAAAAAAATTATTATAAAAAATTAATAAAAAAAATTAAACAAAAATTTAAACAAAAATTAAATATAACAAATTTAAATTATTAATATTAAAAAATTTTTTACAAAATATTAAACCTAAAAAAAATATTAATATTACTAATTTTACTATATTTATAAGATTTTATTACAAATCTAAAAAATTATAATAAAAATGTTTATTATTTATATATAATTTTATATTTAATAATAATATAATATAATAATAAATAAAAACATATGAAAGATTTATTAGGTATAAGTATAAATGAATTAAAAATATTATATTAAAAATTAATATTTTTATTAATAAAATAATAGAATTAAATAAAATAATTATTTTTTTAATTAATCTTGTGGATAAAATTAATAATTTTATTATTAAAGAATTTAGATTTTTAATTTATGATATGAAATAAAAGGGAATAGAATAAAAAAAGATTATTGTAAATTTTATTATTAAATCTTTTTATATTAATAATTTAAATAAGTTTGGAGAAAATTTTTATAAACTTGATTATTTTTTTTATTAATTATTGATTTAATTTATTTTTTAAATTAATTAATTTTTTGACAATTAAATTAAGGTTTTGTATGTAAAAATTTTTTTTAAAAAATTTATTCTTTATTTTTTTATTAATTATTTAAATTATTATAATAATATTAAAATTAAAAATAAAAATATTATCAAAATTATTATTGATTTTATAAAATTTAAAAATTTTTTTTTATAATTTTATGATAATGATGATAAGTATTTTGTTATTTAAAAAAAATTAATAATTTTAAGTAGATTAGATTTATTTGTATTTATTTTTATAAATTTAATTAGCTTATAATTTTTATTAATTGGGATAAAATTAATTTTTATTACCAAGTTAAAAAAAATTTAAAAAAAGATTTTAAATTACTTATATATTACAGGTTATAAATATTTATAACTTATGAATAATAATTCCCAATTTAACCCCCCCTAATTATTTTTGACATAATTTAATATTATATTAAATTTTAATTATTCAAAAAATACCAACTTAATCTATATTCAAATAATTTTTAAATAATATTTTAAATATCTTATTACTATTTATAATAATATTAATATTATTATTAAAAATCACATAATTACTAATCTTTACTAATTATTTATTAAATATATTAACATTATTAATAATAATTATAATAAATATAAATTATATAAATTATTTAAAAAGATATTTATAATACTTAAATTAATATAATTTTATTAAATTTATTTATTATTTTATTTCTAAATCTATTTTTATTTGTTATATATTTTTACTAATAATTAAATAACTATTATTTTATTTTAATATTAAATAATATTAATTATTATATTATTTAATTTTTTTATTAATTGTTTATAATATCTTAAATTATATTTCTAATAAATTACAATATATAATATTTAATTTTGTTAATTTTGTCACGACCTTCATACATCCGGTATGAGAGGTAGGCACGTGACAAACATCCTTGCTCTCCTTGCTTCTTGTTTCGCATTCCTATTATCCCACAAAATCATTCTTTCTATAATATTCCGGACTACTACTTATCTCGAGCATCAACTTGCACTTTCTGACTTATTATGTTTGCTCAACATGTTTGTCTCTTTTGATCGGATGGTTTAATACTGAGAATTCCCAACTGTTTAAATTATTTGTTCACAACACATTAAACGCAGTTACACTTCACCAAGACCGACGTAAGAAAACGCAGTTCCTACGACACTTACAACAACCTGCATTATGTCAAGAATGGCGTAAGGAGCGCAAGCACCTACACCATGTTTATATAGCATATACTATTCCCATGTATTCAGACTTTATGTACTTAAAGACTCTCTTAAATAATGATATTCTGATTTATTTTTGAACCTCATCAGTCAACTTATCTTTTAAGTTTATTACTACAGCAATATTATTTTATAGTTTTTATTTTTGAACCTTCTACTCTTGTAGAAGGAGTTATATTTTTAATCTAGCCTTTTAATTCAACCCATGAATACTTTTCCCTTAAGACGATAAACGGAGCAAAAGACTGGAAAGAGACTAGTTAAGTGGGATTAGCTGTTTCAGGAAGCCAAAAGCCTTGGCAACCTGGGACAGGTGTAACAAATTTAATAAATATATTTATTAAATAATTTTATATTAACAAAATATTATAAACCATAATTTATTTTTTAATATTAATAATATTTATTAATATTCAAAATATTTTTATAACTTTTATAATAAATATTTTGATTAATAAGAAAAATAATTTTTTATATTATTTAATAATAAAGTTGGGATTAAATAAAAAATATCTAAATTAATATTATACAAATATTATATTTTTTTTAATAAATATTTTATTATATATTTTTATAAATATTTAATAAAATTAAATTTTTAATAAAAATATTTAATAATTTATATTAAATAGAATTTTAACAATATTAAATATATAATATTATTATAGTGGTTTAAATAATATAATATTAAAAAATTATAAAAAATATATATTATATAATAATATATATAATAATTTAATATTATTAATATAATATAAATTTAAAAATTTAATAAAAATATATAATTTATAATTATTAAAAAATAATAGTTTAATTTTAGAATTATTAAATAATTAAAATAATTATAAAAAAATTTTGAATTAATGTGTTTATTTAACATTTAGAATATTATTTATCCATTTTTTCTAAATAATATTAAAAAAAATTTCTTTATCTCTTAATATAGTATATTAATTTTTTATATAATAAATATTTTTAAAAATAATAATTAATAGTATTATTTTAGTGTTAATAATATTAATATAATTAATAATAATAATATTTTTTTTATTATTATTTTATATTAATTAAATTATAATATTATAATGAATAATATTTTAATAATATTATTCATATTTTATTATAATATTTTTTTTATTAAAATTCTATATATTTTTTTATTTTATATTTTTATTTTAAATAATAATTTAAAATTATAAAATATTAATATAATGGTTAAAATAATATTATTTATAAATATTTATTTATATAATTAAAATATAATTTTAATAATATTATTAAAATTATTATAATATATTCTTTATTTATACAATTTAAAATTTAATTTTTTAATTAATTATCAAACTAATTTATAAATTAAGATATTTATAATTTATAAAAATTAAATATTTCAAAATAAAAAAAATAATAAATTTCAAATATTTTATTTAAAATAATAATAGGTTGAAGTAAAAAATTATAATTAAAATAATGTAATATTTAATCTAATAATTTTTATTTTTATATAATATTTAAAAACTTATTCATTAAAAAATATAATTTGGTGCTGATGTTATTTAAACAATATTAAAAATATTAACAATTAATATTATGTTTTTGTGTAATTTTTGATATATTATAATTTTTTTTACTAATATAAATAAAAATATTTAAAATATTTTTTATTATGATGTTATTATTTATTATACAATTATTAATTATAAAAATATAATAACTTTTATTTAATAAAATAAATATTAAAATAAATAATAGGTGGTGAGGTTTAGGAAACTTTTTAATTAATATTTATAATTTATAAAAAATTTATTTAAAAATTAAATAACTATTCAAAAATACCAATCCCTTTTTTTAAATTTAAAATATAATATAATACTAGATTTTAATATTTCAAATAAAGAAAATAGATAGGTTATTATTGTTTACAAGCTATAATTGTTTATAACCTACAATACAGGAATATAAAAATATTTATTATTTTTTTTATAAAATTATTAAAAAAATTTAATAAATTTATTATAATTATTAATAATATTTTAGATTTATTTATTATAAAATTCTTTTTTATTATTATTATTATAACAATAATAATAATAAATAATATAGAATTAAAAAATAAATTTTTTAAGGAATAATTCTATATATACTATTTAAATAATATTATTAAGGAATTGATTTTTTTAAAAAACAAATTAAACTAAAAATTAATAAAAAAATTAATTAAATTTTTTTAATTTTTTGTGGAATTTATTTAAATTTATAATTTTTAATGATTTATTAATAAGTAAATGATTAATTTTTTTGTAAAAATTTTTATTGTTATTATTATTATTTAAATTTTTTAGTTTATTATTAAAGTTTTTTAAAAATTTTAAATTTTTTAGGGTTTTTAAACTTTTTAAAAATTTTAAATTTTTATAAAAATCTATATTTTTTAAAATATTTAATTTTTTAACTAATTTTTTTAATTATTTTTTTTTATTTATTAAATTTAATAAAAAATTAAAATAATTTTTAAACTTTTTAAAAATTTTAAATTTTTATAAAAATCTATATTTTTTAAAATATTTAATTTTTTAACTAATTTTTTTAATTATTTTTTTTTATTTATTAAATTTAATAAAAAATTAAAATAAATAATATTATATATTAAATATAGATTAAAATTAGATTTTTTTTTGTCAATATTTATTTATTTTAAAAAAATTTTAATAATATTAATAATTATTTAATTAATTTTATTAAAAACTTTTATAAATAAATTCTTTATATTGTTACACCTGTCCCAGGTTGCCAAGGCTTTTTGGCTTCCTGAAACAGCCAGTCCTACTTAACTAGTCTCTTTCCAGTCTTTTGTTTTGTTTATTGTTTTAAGGGAAAAGCATTTATGGGTTGGATTAAAAGGTTGGATTGAAAGTATAATTTTTTTTACGAGGGTAGAAGGTTCAAGAATAAAAACTATAAAATAATATTGCTGTAGTGATAAGTTTGAAAGATAAGTTGATTGATGAAGTTCAAAAATAAATCAGAATATTATTGTTCAAAAAAATCTTTAAGTATATGAAGTTTGAATACATAAGAATAGTATATGTTATATAAATATGGTGTGGGTGCTTACATTTTTTACGTTGTTCTTGGCATGGTGTAGGTTGTTGCAAGTGTTGTAGGAATTGTGTTTTTTTATGCTGGTCTTGGTGAAGTGTAATTGTACTCAATATGTTATAAACAAACAATTTGAATAGTTGGGAATTTTTAACATTAGACTATTTGGTCAAAAAAAATAAATATGTTGAGTAAATATAATGAATCAAAAAATACAAACTAATACTTAAAATAAGTAATAACCCAGAATATTATAAAAAGAATGATTTTATAAGAAAATAAGAATACAAAACAAGAAGCAAAAAAAACAAAGATGTTTATCATGTGCCTACCTCTCATACCAAATATATGAAAATCATAACACTATCTCCTTCTTTTATAAAGGAATTTCCAATAAAAAATATTCCCATACAAGATCTTTTTATATAAAAAAAGACTTAAATAGGGTAATAGGTTAATAGTGGGAAAATCCCATATAAACAAAAATCGTATACAAAATTTTATACAAAGAAATTATCTTGTATAAAATATACAGATTATATAAACAACATATACTATAAAAAAACTATAAAATATCAATAAAAAAGAATCAAAACTTTAACCATTAAACAATCTTACAGTCAGAAATAAACAACACTTTTGTATTATACAGCAGAACAAAATTTAAAAAAAAACAAATAAAAATATACCAGTGTGGAAAAATATTTATCCTTCTCAAACAACTAGGATTACAAAGTTTAAAACTGAGAACCTCAGTCTGTGTCATCACTGTAATTAGTTGAGAGTTCATTGCATAATATTGGTAGGAAATAAGAAGTATTCAGTCTGTATTAAGGTGGGAAAACCATGTACAGTATTTCCAGATGAGTTGTTCATTTCTACAATTTATTTTGTAAATAATTCACTAATACTTGTGTAGTGGAGCGTTTTTTTGAGTTATGTGTTTGTAAAACAAAAAAATTAACTACAACTTTATCTAAACTAAAAATTTTTTAGCAAAAAATAAAGAACACTCAATCAGAATTGGAGAAAGTGCAGTCCAAGTTAAAAAAAGTAATAAGAAAATTTAATATTGCAACAACTAAAATTCTTCACAAGCAGCATAAATTTGGCATCGTTATTGAAAAGCATACCAAGAGTATGGAACATGTGGAAGTGTTGTTGAAAAAATGGAAAACATTAGAAAGCATAATTGCTTTTGATTTAGAAAAAAAAGCTTCAAATTCAAAACTTTCAGTAACTGGTTTTATAATAAATCATTATAACAATAATCTATTTGCGATAAATAATTTAAATCTAGAAATTTAATTATCAAATTTCAGTACTATAAAAGACATCTATGGCAGTATGGGTGCTTTCAGAAAAATAGTGACAATTCCATCAATAAATTTTTCTAATTTTATCGATTTTAATATGGTTCTTAATGGTTTAAATTGTATGACTAAGATGAAAAATATTTTAAGTGATTTGTTTTAATCTTCTTCTGTTTGTACTTTAAACAAATACATTAATCATACCTTGTTTAAATCATACTCGGGATTTGATCCTTTTTATTAATTTCACAATTTATATGGTCGAGTTTTTTTGGTTGGTTGTTTGGTAATCTCCTGATAGAATACGTCTGTTTTTTCGGACATATTTTAACGCTTAAGAGACGTAGGAGGAGGAGTTAGACTTCCAACACAGGGAGTTCTTACTGGGTCCTTGTGTGTGTGAACAAGATTGCGGGTAGATGTTGGTAAATGCAATTTCCATAATTTATAATCCTTTTTTTTAAAGGTATTAATTTTTTCTAAATCTTCCTCTTTTCCTTTTTGGTGCTGCAACGTTTTATTGTTAAACAGGTGTTCCAGATTGTCTAAAGAAATCTTTAACAAAATCTGGTAAGATGTTTTTTTTAGAAATCCAAGAGTTGTTTTCTGAACCATAAAGTAGAAACCATCTGATCAAATAACAGTTTTCTTTATCAGGTCCTTCAAAAATCTTTTCAACATTATAAGAGGTATTATCCTCTAATTCAATTGCTTCGGTATCCGAATCTTTTCTAAAATCTAGTGGTGCTGGTTCAAAGAGTGAAATGTGGAATGTTCTGTGGATTCGGGTAAATCCAGGTATATCCAAAACATACTAATATTTTTTTAACTTCTGGAGAATAGTATAAGGTCCAAATTTTTGATAGTCAAGTTTTTTATTAGGTCGGACTGTTTTGAAATTTCGTGTAAGCAGATATACTTTATCTCCTCCTTTCAATGAAAAAGCTTCCTCTCACTTGAAATTGTAATAGTAAGCTATTTGTTTTTGAGAAAATTGGATGTTTTTTCAGAGACTGGTATGGAAATTCTTTATGTTTTCCATGTACTTATCAGCTTCAGAAACCTGGTCTTTTGGTTAAAGAGGAGATAAAATAGCTTTTAGTATCCATCCCATAAAAACTTCAAATAAACTATGCTTGGTTGTCAAATGTTGAAAACTATTATAGGTGAATTTTGTCATTAATAGTAGAAATAACCAATTATTCTAAGCATAATTTAGAAAACATCGAAAATAGATTTCAAAAATTTAGATAAATCGTTCGATTGCTCCATCAGTTTAAACATAACTTTTGGTTACAATATTGAGCTTTATTCCAATTTGATTCATAAAAGAGTTCCAAAACTTACTGGTAAACAACAAATCTCAGTCAGAAATATATTTTCTTTAAACACCATACTTGCAAAAAACATACTTATCATAAACAACTTGTATTTTTTTTACTCCCCAATTACTATTCCAAAATATAAAGATAACAATTCTGGTAAACTTATCAATAATTACTAATATCTCATCATATAAAATGTTCGTAAAAGGGTCTCAAAATTCCGATAATCCTTATACAAAATCATAAATAATGACTTCAAAAAGTAAAAAAAGTACATCATAAACTTCAAATATTCCATAAAATTTATATCAATTAGGTTTATTCTTTTGACATATATTGCAAATATCAATATATTTCTGGATTGCTTTGCACATTCCAAGTTAATAATAATCCTTAACAATAAGTTCGATAGTTTTTTTTATTCCTAAATAACCATATGCTAAAGAATCATAATGTATTGACATCACTTCAATTTAGAATTTTTTACTAAAAACATAGAAATTTTCTCAGAAAAAAACAATTCCATCTTATTATGTAAAGTATTCCGGTATGTTGTTGGATTTATCAAAAACTCATTTAGCAACAGAGTTGTTTGAATAGGTTTGTTGTAATTTTTGGTGGAATTTGTTGCTTAATTTGTGAGTTATAAGATTAAGTGCCTTATTAACCATGAGGTAATCATTTTCTTACTTGAATATTATTCTTTTGTTGGGTTCAATATTATTTATGAAGTTTGATTGTTTATTGATGGCATCAGTAAAAACATTTTCTTTTCCTTTAAAGTGTAGAATTCGTATATTGAATTTATATAGGATTTCTTACCATTGAATTTGATGTTTGCTAAGTTTTTTAGTGGTTATAAAGGTAGTAAGATTTTTGTGATCAGTGAGAATAGTAAATGGTTTTTTTTTTTAAAAGTAAACTTGTTATTTTTTGTATGCTTTTATGATAGCCATAAATTCTTTATCATGGATAACATATTGTAGCTAAATAACATCGAATTTATGAGATAAGTAGGCAACAGAATACCATTCATTATCGGAATATAATTAAAGTAGGTAGGCTTCTAGAACTGCTTCAAAGACGTCGGTTTCAACTTTTATAAAAAGTTTTGGATCAAAAATTTTGAGAATTGGTGCTGAAATAAAAGCTTTTTTAAAGGTTTTGAAGGCTTGTTATCATTTGGGTATGATTTCAAATTTTGTATCTTTTTTGGTAAGCTTGTTTAAAACTGCTGACATGTAGTTGTATTTTTGAATGAATTTTCAATAATAATTGCAAAATCCTAGAAATAATTATATATTGGTGATAGTTTTTGGGGTTGGCCAATCTTGAATGGCTTGAATTTTTTTTGGGTCCATTTTGACACCATTTGGGATAACAATAACTTTTAAAAACACACATTCAGTAACTTCAAATTTTAACTTTTCAAAAAATACTCATAAATTAACTTTATTAAATACTTCAAATATTAAATTGATATATCTTCGATATTCTTCTCGAGTTTTATTAAAGATTAAAATATCATCAAAATATATAACACAAATATCGTCTAAATAGTCAACTAAAACATAATTCATCAATACTTAAAATATAACAAAAGCATTAATAAATCCCATAAACATAACCATATATTTAAATAAACCATAACAACATCTAAAAACTATCTTCCATTTTTTTTCTGGATTTATATGTACATAATAATATCCATTAATAAGATCAAGACATAAAAAATATTTAACTCCAAAAATTTTGTCGAAAGATTTGTTAATAAGTAATAAAGGTCCTATATCTTTGATAATAATAGCATTAAGACTTCGGTAATCTATACATATTCATAATTTTCCATTTAATTTTAGAACAAATAGAATTAAATGTCCTGCAGAAAAGTTAAAAAATCATATGTATCCTTTTCTAAGATTTTTGTTAATATATTCTCGTAATGCTACAATTTCTTCTTTGGTGCATGCATAGATGGGTAAAGATTTAGATTAAATTCCTTTTTTAAAAAATATCATATACGTGAATTGATTGATTTTAGGTAGAAGTTCTGATCCATCAAAAAGTTTGAAAACTTTATAAATAAATTTGTTAATCCATTCAAATATTTCTTTTTCATTTTTTGGCATTTCTTTGATATGTAAGAGTATTTTTCTAATAATTTAAGGTTTGTTGTGTAGTCGATTCTTGATTTCCTTTTAAGATAGATGTTGAGTAAGGCGTAAATAAGTTTCTTTTAATATAGCTTTTCATTTTATTAAATTTTTAAAAAAAATGTGTTAACAATGACATCGAGAGAATATGAGGGTTTCACTTTTCCAATCGATTTCTAAATTATATAACCAAACCCAATCATGTCCTAAAATAAGATCATATCTTATATCTAAAATGTCAAAAATAATTTCTTTGATGTGTCCTTAAACCATTAAAATAATAATGGTTTCTTTCTTGGCTACTCTGATAATATTGGTGTTAAAGGCAAATATTTCTATAAATATTTTTTTTTTTTTTTTGGTGAGATTGAGTTTTGAAATTATGTGAGGGTGGACATATCCGGCTTCTGTTTCGGGGTCGAGGAGAGCATGTGCTAAAATACCATTAATATGTAGAAAAAAAATGAAATAAAGTTGATTTGGTTGAGGAAAATAGGTTTTCTAATCCTATTTTAAAACACATAAACTAAATCATTCAAGTAGCATCACTTTCTGAAACTATTCTAATTTAACTCAACATCAAAATCAATAAAATCCATAAGATCATTATCAATGGTTCCTAAGTCAGTTCCTACTTCTAAATCAGAACTATCCAAAGAGAATTCGCAGGTGCTTTCTTTGCTAAAATGATCAAAATCTGAAAATTCAGAATATTCATTTCCAAAAATTGCTTCAAAATCATGTAAAACAAGAGTTGGTTCCATATGAACATTTCCATTAATAAACATTTGTGGGTCGCCTAATAAATATTCGTCAGGATACACTTTTTCCAAATAACTAAGGAATCCATGCCAATTTTTACATTGTATGGGGCAGTTTGAACATCCCCATCCTCAAAAAAATTTTTCTGTTTTAGTTCTCTCAAGAATGTGGTTGTAACCGATTCGACTAACCCATTCTTTAACATAATATTCGCATAAATGCCTTCAATTATACATTATAAAATCAACTTTGTTGGTGCAGAAAATTTTATCATAAAGATCTAATCCATAACATTTAAGTAATATGTAAGAACAAAAAAATCCATAAATAATAAGATGACTTATAGAAAGGAATTCAATAAATTGTAGAGATTTTTCATAAAAACATTAATAAACTAATTCAGTACTTTCTCCAACTCTACACATGTCGGCATACATATTTCACTAAATAAGGGTTTTGAATTTTGGGCAAGAATGGCAATTGCAACATTGGAAGGGATATTAGCCTCCCTTAGATTTCCATAAAGCCACGACAATGTCGTTACCAGTGTATTCGTACCAATTAAAAAGGCAATGATCGCAAATTAACATAGCTTCTCCATATATAAGATAATCAGATTATCTGTTTTTGCAGAGTTTGCAAGAAAGTCATCAAATTTGTAAACTTTTTAGTAATAAATATCCTATAATGTTAAACTTGTAAATACATGAAAAAGTTTTATTTATTAAAAGATCAAAATTATTAATAACTTCGTAATATTAAGCCCAGTAATCTGCAAAGCATTCACCATAGCGTTCCTTTTAAGTATACCATAACACAACACAATATTCCAATTTATTAGACCATTTCCACAAGGTCATTAAATTATATCCTACAAGTCTGTATTTAAAACAATTCTCACAAATATACAAAAAAAATTCATCTCCTTCAAAAAAAAGTATATCTTCAATAATTTAATAACAAAATTTACATTTTCTTTCAAATATTTAAAACATTTCAAAAAATTCTAGGATTAGGTGTAGAATAATAACGCGAAAATATAGGATTAATTTTCAAATATCAATATAAACTTATCAATAAATTTATTAACCTTCTTATAAATAATATTAAAATAACATTCCGCTAAATAAGCATATGTAATATTAATACATTCCAAAACACAGATTATTCCAAAACCAATAATATTCAATTTGATTTAATTCATCAAAACAGATAAAATACAAGATCACCTCTTCATCTTCTATTATTTCTAATTTTGGGATTGGTATTTCTTCATCTGAGATAGACTCTACCTCTATCCTGGCTTCCATCTCTTCTTACAAATCGAGAGTGGCTTATGTAAGCAATTTTGTTTGCATAATGCCTTCTTATGGAGTGATTCTAGAGAAGTCGGGTGGCGATTTGGTGATATTAAGAATTTCTTTTTGGATTCGTTCAAAATTTTCGAGAGTAGAATGATGAATCATTTACAAATAATGTATTGGTTTTTTTTCCTCATACTAAATATTACAAACTTATTACTAACTTTTGTGTTATATAGTATTTTTCTAAAGTTCTGGGTAGCAATTTCTAAAATATCCTGGTTTATTATAATTGAAACATAAAGGTATATTAGATTTTGGTCTACGTGGTGGACGATTATGAAAATAGGTATAGGTAATATTCAGTTCCATAGATACTGGCCCAAACATTTTGTTAGGATGGAACTGTTTGTTGGTTTCTTTTCGCTAGTTGGACTTGTTATTGTTTGGGATGAAGAGAGTAGATTTCTTAGATCCAAAGGATTTGTTTTAGAAATGATTTTTCTGGTAATTCGAGTTTCTAAAGGGTTTATTGTTAGATCGGTAGGACTATTCCTTGGAACTCCTAAAGGTTAGGTCATCAATTTCGATGATAATCTGTTGCATTTCCATGTGGTTGAAGGGGTTTTCATCATCCTTCTTGTAATGTTCTTTTAAAGTGATTTGAAGTTTGAGATCTCTTTTGAGATCTTTTTTGGTCCTATAATAGAAATTAGTCTTGTTCCATTTGGTAAGAACGGCAAGTTGGTTGAATTAATAGAAATAATTTCGAGCAGAGCTAGTTTGCTTGAGAGTGTTAAGCTTTCTTTATACGCGAAAATATTTATTGTCTTCTCCGCAAAGTTGTCGGAGAAATTCGACAAACTTGCTGTAGATGTTGATGACTTCCCAAATATTTTTGTCGCAAAGTTCTTCCTTATTATTATTATTATGGCAGTAATGATAATAAATAATGTAAAATTAAAAAATTAGTCTTTTAAAAAACGATCCCGTGTATACTACTTTGGTAATATTACCAGAAAATCAATCTTCTTAAAGAACAAATTGTACTAAGAGTTGATAGAGGAATTAGTCGAATTTTTCTGATTCTCTACGAAACTTATTAAGGTCTGCAACTCTAAGGAATTTGTTGGTAAATAAATAATTAATCTTTTTATAAAGATCTTCATTATTGTTATTATTGTTTGGATCCCCTGGTTTATTGCCTGGGTTTTTTGGAGGTTCTGACCCTCCGGGAGGACCTAAGCCTCCAAATGAATTTTCTGGTTGTTTTCTTTTATTTGTTAATTCTGGTGGAAGAATGGAATAGATAATGTTTATATTTGAGCTAGATCTTTGTTTGTTAACAGCCATTCCTTCCATAGCATGTTTAAGAATGGTAATAGTAGCCATATCGATAATGTCAAGGATTTCTAAAAATAGACTATTTATGCAATAATGTAATAATAGTTTCGATACTATTTTAACTTCTGTCCAAAAATTTATAAAGTCTTTAAATCTTTGACTTATTAGTTGTACTTCTATTGATGACTTAATAGTTTCGTATGCGATTTTGATGGGCGAAAGGCGTCCCTCTCATAATTCCCTAAAGTAAGGTTTTGTTTGTGTAGTATTGTTAGTAGTTTCTGTTTTTTTATTGTTGCTTTTTAAGGTGATGTAAAAGTTGTTTAATGATCTATACATAGATTCGTCTTCGCTGTTTGTAACATTTTTTGCGCCCGATGTGTCTTTTTTTTGTGGTATACTTTGTAGATTTTTGGGGTAAGGGCTGAATTCTGCTAGCTTGTTAGTATGTCTGATATAGTACCTATAATAAGCGTTGTATCGATGTTTCTTTTTCAATAGAGGAAATATCTCTTCTGTGTTTTCGTATTCTTGTAATAAACTTGTATTTGTTGCATCCTCATAGCTACTTTCATCTGACATGCATGAATCTTCTTTTCAACTTAAAACAAAAAGATCAGTCAAAGTGTTACACCTGTCCCAGATTACCAAAACTTTTTAGCTTCCTAAAACAACCAATCCCACTTAACTAGTCTTTTTCCAGTTTTTTACTTCATTTATTATTCTAAAAGAAAAATATTTATGGATTAGATTAAAAAACTGGATTGAAAGTATAACTTTTTTTACAGGAGTAAAAGGTTTAAGAATAAAAATTATAGAATAATATTGTTGTAATAATAAGTTTGAAAGATAAATTAATTGATAAGGTTTAAAAATAAATCAAAATATTATTGTTTAAAAAGATCTTTAAGTATATGAAGTTTGAATATATGGGAATAGTATATGTTATACAAATATAATATAAGTGCTTATGCTCCTTACGTTGTTTTTAATATGGCGTAAATTGTTACAAGTATTACAGGAACTACGCTTTCTTACATTGGTTTTAACAAAGTATAACTACGTTTAATATATTATAAATAAATAATTCAAATAGTCAAGAATTTTTAACATTGGACCATCTGGTCAAAAGAGATAAATATACTGAGCAAATATAATGAATCAAAAAATATAAGTTGATGTTTGAGATAAGTAATAGTTTAGAATATTATAAAAAGAATGATTTTATAAAATAATAAAAATATAAAATAAGAAGCAAAGAGAGTAAGGATATTTGTCATATACCTATCTCTTATATTGGATATATAAAAATTGTGATATTATTTTTTTTTTTTATAAAGGAATTTTTAGTAAGGAATATTTTTGTGTAAAATTTTTTTATATAAAAAAAAATTTAAATAAGATAATAAGTTGATAGTGGAAAAATTTTATATAAATAAAAATCACATACAAGATTTTATACAAAAGAATTATTTTATATAAAATATACAGATTATATAAGCAATATATATTATAAGAAAACTATAAAATATTAATAAAAGAGAATTAAAATTTTAATTATTAAACAATCTTGCAATCAAAAACAAACAACATTTTTGTATTATACAACAAAACAGAATTCAAAAAAAAACAAATAAAGATATATTGGCATAAAAAGATATTTATCTTTTTTAAACAACTAAAATTATAAAATTTGGAATTGAGAACCTCAGTTCATATCATCACTATAATCAATTAAAAGTTTATTGTATAATATTGGTAGGAAATAAGAAATATTTAATCTATATTAAAGCGAGAAAATTATATACAACACTTTTAGATAAGTTATTTATTTTTATGGTTTATTTCATAAATAATTCATTAATATTAGTACAATAAAGTGTTTTTTTAAATTATGCGTTTGTAAGATAAAAGAATTGGCTGCAGCTTTATCCAAGCTAAAAATTTTTTAGTAGGAAATAAAAAATATTTAGTCAAAACTAGAAAAAATACAATTTGAATTGGAAAAAGTAATAAAAAAATTTAATATTATGGTAATTAAAATTTTTTACAAACAATATAAACTTAATATTATTATTAAAAAATATACCAAGAGTATAAAATATACAGAAGCATTGCTGGAGGAATGGGAGACATCAGAAAACATAATTGTTTTTGATTCAGAGGGAGAGGCTTTAAGTTCAGGACCTTCGGTGGCTAGTCCTATAATAAATCATTATAACAGTGGTTTATTTGTAATAAATAGTTTAAATTTAAAAATTTGGTTATTGGGTTTTAGTACTGTAAAAGATATTTATAGCAGTGTAGATATTTTTAGAAAAATAATAATAATTCCATCAATAAATTTTTCTAATTTTATCAATTTCAATATGATTTTTAATAATTTAAATCATATGATTAAAATAAAAGATATTTTGGATAATTTATTTTAATCTTTTTCTATTCATACTTTAAATAAATACATTAATCATATTTTGTTTAAATCGTGCTTAAGACTTAATCCTTTTTATTAACTTTGCGACCTATATAATCGAATTCTTTCAGTTAATTATTTAATAATTTTTTGGTAAAATACATCTGTTTTTTTGAATATATTTTAACACTTAAAAGATATAAGAGGAGGAGTTGGACTTCTAACATAGGGAATTCTTGCTAAGTCCTTGCATATATGGATAAAGTTACAAGTAGATATTGGTAAATACGATTTCTATAGTTTATAATCTTTTTTTAAAAATATTAATTTTTTTTAAATTTTTTTTTTTTTTTTTTTAGTACTGCAATGTTTTACTATTAAGTAAGTATTTTAGATTATCTAAAAAAATCTTTAATGAAGTTTGGTAAGATATTCTCCTCAAAAATCCAGAAATTGTTTTCTAGATTATAGAATAAAGATTATCTAATCAAATAACAATTTTCTTCATCAGATCCTTCAAAGATCTTTTCAACATCATAAAAAGTATTATCCTTTAATTCAATTACTTCAACATCCAAATCTTCTCTAAAATCTAACAATACTAGTTCAAAGAATGAAACATAAAATATTCTATAAATTCGAATAAATCTAAATATATTCAAAACATACTAATATTTTCCTAATTTTTGGAGAATAGTATAAAATCTAAATTTTTGATAATTAAGTTTTTTGTTAGGTTGAGTTATTTTAAGGTTTTGTACAAACAAATATGCTTTATTTTTTTTTTTTAATAAAAAGGTTTTTTCTTATTTAAAATTATAATAATAAACTATTTGTTTTTAAAAGAATTGAATGTTTTTTTGGAGACTGGTATGGAAATTCTTTATGTTTTTCATATATTTATCAATTTCAGAGATCTAATTTTTTGGTTAAAAAAGGGGTAAAATAGTTTTTAATATTTATCCTATGAAAACTTTGAATGGACTGTGCTTGGTTGTTGAATGTTGAAAATTATTATAAATGAATTCTATTATTAATAATAAAAATAATCAATTATTTTAAACATAATTTAAAAAATATCAGAAGTAGATTTTGAAAATTTAAATAAATTATTCAATTACTCCATCAATTTAAACATGATTTTTAATTACAATATTAAATTTTATTCCAGTTTGATTCATAAAAAAATTTTAAAACTTACTAATAAACAATAGGTTTTGATTAGAAATATATTTTTTTTAAACACCATATTTGTAAAAAACATGTTTGTTATAAATAATTTATATTTTTTTTACTCCCCAATTACTATTCCAAAATATAAAAATAATAATTCTAATGAACTTATCGATAATTACTAGTATCTCGTTATATAAAATATTTATAAAAGAATCTCAGAATTTTGATAATCCTTATACAAAATTATAAATAATAATTTTAAAAAATAAAAAGGATATGTTATGAATTTTAAGTATTTTATAAAATTTATGTTAGTTGAATTTATTTTTTTAATATATATTATAAGTATTAATGTATTTTTAGATTATTTTACATATTTTAAGTTAATAATAATTTTTAGCAATGAATTTAATAATTTTTTTTATTTCTAAATAACTATATATTAGAGAATTATGATATATTAATATTATTTTGGTTTGGAGTTTTTTGCTAGGAATGTAAAAATTTTTTTAAAAAAGAATAATTTTATTTTATTATGTAAAGTGTTCCAATATATTGTTGGATTTATTAAAAATTTATTTGGCAATAGAGTTGTTTAAATAAACTTATTGTAATTTTTAGTAGAATTTGTTGCTTAATTCGTAAGTTATAAGGTTAAATATTTTATTAACCGTGAGGTAATTATTTTCTTACTTAAGTATTACTTTTTTGTCAAATTTGATATCATTTATAAAATCTGATCGTCTACTAATGGTATCAACAAGAACATTTTTTTTTTCTTTGAAGTATAGAATTTATATATTAAATTTACATAAGGTTTTTCACCATCAAACTTGGTATCTACTAAATTTTTTAGTAGTCATAAAGGAAGTAAGATTTTTATAATCAGTAAAAACAATAAATAATTTTTTTCTTTAAAGGTAAACTTACTATTTTTTATACATTTCTATGATAGTTATAAATTCTTTATCATAAATGGCATATCATAACTGAATAACGTTAAATTTGTAAGATAAATAGGCAACAAGGTGCCATTTATTATTAAAATATAGTTGAAGTAGGCAGATTTCTAAAACTACTTTAAAAGTGTTGGTTTCAACTTTTGTAAAAAATTTTGGATTAAAAATTTTAAGAATTAATGTTAAAATAAAAGTTTTTTTAAAGGTTTCAAAAGCTTATTATTGTTTAAATATGATTTCAAATTTTATATTTTTTTTAGTAAGTTTGTTTAAAACTGCTGATATATAACTATATTTTTGAATAAATTTTCAATAGTAATTACAAAATTTTAGAAATAATTATATGTTAGTGACAATTTCTAGGATTAATTAATCCTAAATAGTTTAAATCTTTTTTAAATCCATTTTGATACTATTCAGAGTAACAATAATTTTTTAAAAATGTATATTTAATAACCTCAAATTTTGATTTTTTAAAAAATATTTATAAGTTAGCTTTGTTAAGTACTTTAAGTATTAAATTAATATATTTTCAATATTCTTCTCAGATTTTATTAAAGATTAGAATATTATTAAGGTATATAATACAAATATTATCTAAATAGTTGATTAAAACATGATTCATTAATGCTTAAAATATAGCGGGGGTATTGGTAAATCCCATAAGTATAACCATATATTTAAATAAATCATAATAATATTTAAAAACTATTTTCCATTTTTCTTCTAAATTTACACATATATAATAATATTTATTAATAAAATCAAGTTATAAGAAGTATTTAGTTTTAAAAATTTTGTCAAAAAATTTGTTAATAAGTGATAAAAATTCTGTATTTTTGATAGTAATAGTATTAAGATTTCAATAGTTTATGCATATTTGTAGTTTTTTGTTTGGTTTTGGAATAAATAGAATTAAATATCTTACAAAAAAGTTGGAAGGTTGTATGTATCCTTTTCTAAAATTTTTATTAATATATTTTTATAAAACTACAGTTTCTTTTTCAATATATGTATAAATAAATAAAAATTTAAATTAAATTTCTTTTTTAAAAAATATTGTATGCGTAAATTAATTAATTTCGGGTAGAGGTTCTAATTTATTAAAAAATTTAAAAACTTTATAAATAAGTTTATTAATTCATTTAAATATTTCTTTTTCATTTTTTAGTATTTTTTTAATGTATAAAAGTATTTTTCTAATAGTTTAAAATTTATTGCATAATTAATTTTTAATTTTCTTTTAAAATAAATATTAAATAAAATATAAATAAATTTTTTTTAATATAAATTTTCATTTTATTAGATTTTTAAAAGAAATATATTAATAATAACATCAAAAAAATATAAAAATTTTGTTTTTCTAATCGATTTCTAAATTATATAACCAAACCTAGTCATATTTTAAAATAAGATTATATCCCATATTTAAAATATTAAAAATAATTTTTTTAATATATTTTTAAACCATTAAAATAATGATTATTTTTTCTTTAACTATTCCAATAATATTAATATTAAAAATAGATACTTCTATAAATATTTTCTTTCGTTTTTTAATAAAATTAAATTTTAAAATTATATAAAAATAAATATATTTTATTTCTACTCCAAAATCAAAAAAAACATATACTAAAATATTGTTAATATATAAAAAAAAAATAAAATAAAATTGATTTAATTAAAAAAAGTAGGTTTTTTAATCCTATTTTAAAATATGTAAACTAAATTGTTCAGATAGTATCACTTTCTAAGACTATTCTAGTTTAATTTAGCATCAAAATTAATAAAATTCATAAAATCATTATCAGTAGTTCCTAAATCAGTTCCTGCTTCTAAATCAGGATTATCCGAAAAAAATTCGCGGATACTTTCTCCACTAAAATAATCAGAATCTGAAGATTTAAAATGTTTATTTCTAAAGATTACTTCGGAATCATATAGAATGAGAATTGGTTCCATATGAATGTTTCCATTAGTAAATATTTATAAATTGTCTAATAAATATTCGTCAAAATACACCTTTTCTAAGTAATTAAAAAATTTATACCAGTTTTTACATCATACAAAACAACTTAAACATCCCCATTTTTAAAAAAATTTTTTTACTTCAGTTTTTTTAAAAACATAATTGTGACTAGTTTGACTAGTTTATTCTTTAATATAATATTCATATAAATGCCTTTGGTTATACATTATAAAATCAATTTTATTAATACAAAAAGTTTTGTTATAAAAATCTAATTTATAATATTTAAATAATATATAAAAACGAAAAAATTTATAAATAATAAAATGACTTGTAAAAAGGAATTCAGTAGATTATAAAGATTTTTTATAAAGGTGTTAATAAGCTAATTCGGTGTTTTTTTTAGTTTTGTATATGTTAGTGTGCATATTTCACTGAATAAGGGTTTTGAATTTTGGGTAAGAGTAATAATTGCAACATTAGAAAGGATATTAGCCTCCCTTAAATTTCTATAAGACTATAATAATATTGTTACCGGTATATTTGTACTAATTAAAGAAGTAATGATTGTAAATTAACATAACTTCTCCATATATAAGATAATTGGATTATCTATTTTTGCAAAGTTTGCAAAAAGGTCATCAAATTTATGAATTTTTTAGTAGTAAGTATCCTATAATGTTAGGCTTATAAATGCATAGAAAAGTTTCATTTATTGAAAAATTAGGATTATTAATGGCTTCATAATATTAAACCCAGTAATCTGCAAAACATTCACCATAACATTCTTTTTAAATATACCATAACACAATACGATGTTTTAATTTATCAAACCATTTCTATAAAATTATTAGATTATATCCTACAAATCCGCATCCAAAACAATTCTTACAAGTATACAAGAAAAATTTGTCTCCTTCAAAAAAAAATATTTCTTCAATGATTTAATAACAAAGTTTACATTTTCTTTCAGATATTTAAAGTGTTTCAAAAAATTCTAAAATTAGGTATAAATAGTAACACGAAAGTATAAGATTGGTTTTTGAATATTAATATAAACTTATTAATAAGTTTATTAACCTTCTTATAAATAATATTAGAATAGCATTCCACTAAATAAACATATATAATATTAGTACATTCCGAAACACAAATTATTCCAAAACTAATAATATTCAATTTAATTTAATTCATCAAGACAAATAGGATACAAGATCACCTTTTTATCTTCTATTATTTCTAACTTTAAGATTAGTATTTTTTCATTTGAGGTAAACTTTACCTCTATCCTAGCTTCTATCTCTTCTTACAAGTCAAAAACAGCTTATATAAGTAACTTTACTTACACAATACCTTCTTGTGGAATAACTTTAGAGAAGTTGGATAATAAATTAATAATATTAAGAATTTCTTATTAAATTTGTTCAAAATTTTCAAAAGTAGAATAATAAATCATTCACAAACAACATATTAATTTTTTTTTTTTTATACTAAATATTACAAACTTATTACTAATTTTTATATTATATAGTATTTTTTTAAGATTTTGGGTAGCAATTTCTGAAATATCTTGGTTTATTACAATTAAAATACAAAAATGTGTTAGATTTTGGTTCACATGATGAATAATTATGAAGATAAGTATAGGTAATATTTAGTTCTATAAGTGTTAACCCAAACGTTTTGTTAAAATAGAATTGTTTATCAGTTTTTTTTTGTCAGTTAAGCTTATTATTATTTGGGGTAAAAAAAATAAATTTTTTAAATTCAAAGAATTTGTTTTAGAAATAATTTTTTTAATAATTCGAATTTCTAAAGGGTTTGTTGTTAAATCAGTAAAACTATTTCTTAAAACTCTTAAAAATTAAATCATCAATTTTGATAATAATCTGTTGCATTTCCATACAATTAAAGAAGTTTTCATTATTTTTTCTGCAACATTCTTCTAAAACAACTTAAAGTTTAAAATTTTTTTTAAAACCTTTTTTAGCCCTGTAGTAAAAATTAGTTTTGTCCCATTTGGTGAGAACGGTAAGTTGATTGAATTGGTGGAAATAATTTTGAACAGAGTCGATCTATTTGAGAGTATCAAACTTTTTTTATATGCGAAGGTATTTATTGTCTTTTCTGCAAAATTATTAAAGAAACTCAATAAATTTGCTATAGATGTTGATGATTTTTCAAATATTTTTGTCATAAAGTTCTTTTTTATTATCATTGTCGTGGCAATGATAATAATAGGTAATGTAAGATTAAAAAATTGGTTTTTTAAGAAATGATTTTGCGTATACTACTTTAATAATATCACTAGGGAATTGGTTTCCTTAAAGAGCAAATTGTACTAAAAATTAATAGAAGAATTAATCAAGTTTTTTTGGTTCTCTACGAAATTTATTGGGATTTATGATTTTAAAAAGTTTATTAGTAAGTAAACAGTTGATTTTTTTATAAAGGTCTTTATCATTGTTATTATTGTTTGGATTTTTTGGTTTATTGTTTAAATCTTTTGGAAATTTTGACCTTTTGGGAGGACTTAAGTTTTCTAAGGCTTTTAATCCCTCTAGGGTACTTGAGCCTTTAAATAAATTTTTTAATTATTTTTCTTTATTTATTGGTTTTGGTGGAAGAATGGGGTAGGTGATGTTTATATTTGAGTTGGATCTTTGTTTGTTAATAGCTATTTTTTTTATGGTATGTTTAAAAATGGTAATAATAGCTATATTGATAATGTTAAGGATTTCTGAGAATAGATTGTTTGTGTGGTAATATAATGGTGGTTTTGGTACTATTTTAATTTCTGTTTAAGAATTTATAAAGTTTTTAAATCTTTGATTTGTTGGTTATATTTTTATTGATAATTTAATAATTTTGTATGTAATTTTGATGGGTGAAAGGTGTTTTTTTTGTGGTTCTTTAAAGTAAGGTTTTGTTTGTGTAGTATTATTAGTAGTTTCTGTTTTTTTATTATTATTTTTTAAGGTGATATAAAAGTTATTTAATGATTTATATATAAATTTATTTTTGTTGTTTGTAATGTTTTCTATATTTAATGTGTTTTTTTTTTGTGGTATATTTTGTAAATTTCTAAAATAAAAACTGAATTTTGTTAACTTATTAATATGTTTAATATAATACTTGTAATAAACATTATATTGATGTTTTTTTTTCAATAAAAAAGATATTTCTTCTGCGTTTTTGTATTTTTGTGATAGATTTATATTTGTTATATTTTTATAGTTATTTTTACCTAACATACATAAATTTTTTTTTCGATTTAAGATAAAAAGATTAGTTAAAATATTATATTTATTTTAGGTTACCAAGACTTTTAACTTTTTAAAATAACTAATCCCACTTAATTAATCTCTTTCCAATCTTTTGCTCCATTTATTATTTTAAAAAAAAAGTATTTATAAATTAGATTAAAAAGCTAAATTAAAAGTATAACTTTTTTTACAAAAATAAAAAATTCAAAAATAAAAACTATAAAATAATATTACTATAATAATAAATTTAAAAAATAAGTTAATTAATGAGATTTAGAAATAAATCAGAACATCATCATTCAAAAAGATCCTTAAATACATAAAGTCTGAATACATAAAAATAATATATACCATACAAACATAATATAGGTACTTACACTCCTTACACCATTCTTAGCACAGCACAGGTCATCACAAATATCACAAAAACTGCACTCTCTTACATCAATCTTAACAAAATACAACTACACTCAATATATTATAAACAAACAATTCAAACAGTCAGGAATTCTCAGCATTAGACCATCCAGTCAAAAAAAACAAACATGCTAAACAAACATAATAAGTCAGAAAGTACAAACTAATGCTCGAGATAAGCAATAATCCGGAATATTATAGAAAGAATGATTCTGTAGGATAATAGGAATGCGAAACAAGAAGCAAAGAGAGCAAGGATATTTGTCACGTGCCTACCTCTTATACCGGATGTATGAAGGTCGTGATATATATGAAATAATTAAATTATTTATTTTTACAAAATTTATAAAAAAATTATTAAATTTATAAACTTTTTAATAATAAATATTTTATAATATTAAACTTATAAATATATAAAAAAATTTTATTTATTAAAAAACTAGGATTATTAATAACTTCATAATATTAAGTTTAATAATTTATAAAATATTTATTATAATATTTTTTTTAAATATATCATAATACAATATAATATTTTAATTTATTAAATTATTTTTATAAAATCATTAAATTATATCTTACAAATTTATATTTAAAATAATTTTTATAAATATATATAAAAAAAATTCATTTTTTTTAAAAAAAAGTATTTTTTTAATAATTTAATAACAAAATTTATATTTTTTTT